>JAWPHD010000668.1:407500-416379 GCA_037043455.1 Cyrtodaria siliqua | reverse complement strand
CATGGCACCCATGCCGTAGTTCGGCTTCAGGTTGTCTATCTGTGGTTATTTTATATATATTTATAAATAATAATAACCTAAATAATTTACTGGTGCGTTTTCATTGACCACCATACTAAACTATATATACAGGCACTCATTCGAATGATTTTGGTTACATTTTAATTTTCAGAACTGAAAGGCAGGCATCTCTAGTTGTAGCATGGTCGCTGACATTTCCTTTGTATTTGCGGAGTTAACAATCATTTAATGCAAAAAAACTCCTATCAGAATTACTGATGTACTCTTACTACCAGTAATCTTTTGTTAGAGTATGGCAGACAGATGAAATGAACATGTCGATGTTTGAATGGAATTGAATTGGGGTTTCAAGGCGCACCAACACATGAAAGGTTATATGGCGCCTAACAGGAATGAACATGCCAGGCTCATCCTCCATGTACATCGAGATAAAATATGGAGAACAGGCCTAGAACCTTCTCACCCTGAACTGCAGAGTTGATGCAAACTATATTGTAGACACTCCATTTACGCTGGAGCCACGTTATAGTTTTTCTTCCACTGCTCTAGTGATATGAGCGAGATGGCGCCTGAAACAATGCAGGGTCATGATGAAGACATTTAATGAACATAAACAAAAAATGATAAAATGAACATGACTTTGGTGGTGGGGGGTTCTACCTTCCCCTCCAACGGGATCTGCAGTGGCCTTATTATTTGCCCCGTAACCAAACGGGACCCCCTGAACCACACGGGGCGTGTCGATGTTTGAATCAACCATGCGATGAGCCCATTCTCTATTACTTACGTGATACCATCCAAGAATAAAGCGGAGGCCGGCCACGGTCAACACGTAAATATAGTCGTGTGTAATGACTTTTCTGGTTTATAAGGAAATTCCCATATAGAACCATCTATCATGTTCTTGAGCTATATAACCTACCACTGCACGTTTACAAACTACACGAATAGCATAATTATGTGTACACATTCCACATCTTAAATGGTAACGAAAGTATGTGAGCATTTGATTTTAATGTGGACAGTGTTCCGATCGCAGAGTGACCGATTAGCAATTGATTGTAAGTGGACTGGCCACAAATAACAGAATAGCAGTAGCGTGTTTCTTTATTTTAATTTACTTGTGTCGTCCGCTTGGCCGAACTGACAACACGCATTCATTTGTGGAAAGGTTGTCCGCGGCGGCGCAGAGGTCAGTAGATCGTATCCGACGATAGTAGTACAGCTCCCACTGATCTTCGAGTAGTCGAATAAAGTTTATTTTTAGAAGGGAAACTTGCCTTTGCATTGGGCAGGAACTGAACCAAAAGTGTTATCGATATATCATTACTCAAAACAGGTTAACCTCCTGACAGGCCACCCATAAAACAACAATACCATGTATAGCATCGGCCTCGCCTTGTTGATTAGTCACAACGATACATTATTAGATATTAGTGTTTACTCTACTTTTTAAACCAATCAGATGGCTCAGAATGAACAGATCGACCTCGGTTTCGTAATGGTGAATATTTCTCTTCATAGACTCTATCCGACTTAGTGTTTGACATAGTGTTATTGATAGTCTCTACATAGGCCACGCTCTAACCGGTGAAGAGCATTGGTAGTAAATGCTTCATGAATAAATGTAGCCAGTATTTGAAAGTCTGCGCCATTTTTTTGGTTTAAAAATGGAATTGAATTGGGTTTTAAGGCGCACCAACGCATTAAAAGTTATATGGCGTCTAACAGGAATGAACATGCCAGGCTCATCCTCCATGTACATCGAGATAATATATGGAGAATGGGCCTAGAACCTTCTCACCCTGAACTGCAGAGTTGCTGTAAATTCTATTGTAGACACTCCATTTACGCTGGAGCCACGTTTATTGGTTTTCTGCCACTGCTCTAGTGATGTGAGCGAGATGGCACATGAAAAAATGCAGGGGTCATGATGAAGACCTTTAATGAGCATAAACAAAAAAAGATAAAATTAATTTGGGGGGGGGGGGGGGGATTCTACCCCTCTGCCTAACCCTACAACGGGATCTGCAGTGGCTCTATTCTTTGCCCCGGAACCAAACGGGGCCCCCGGAACCAACGGGGCTTATAAATGATGGTAAACACTAAACTATGTCAGGGTACACTGAATGAATGAATGAATGAATGAATGGTGTTTGACGGCACGTCAACTCATAAATAGGTCATAATTTTTATTGTGCGCAAAAACTGAAGAAAGATGAAGAAATGAAGTAGTTATTAAAAATAAATGTAACTAGACAAAGATACATTTTGACATAATAACATTCCTACTAATAATCATGCTTAAAAGAAAAGGTATGCGTCATCAGACATGTGAGTACTCAACTCCATGTATACACGGGAATAAATGCTGAACGATATATTAATACAAACTGTGGCGAAGTCTGTTATAATCCATTATGTCTAGATAATCCGGCCTGGAATTCACCAACCATTCTTGAGAATATTCTTAGACTTAATCCCAAGTTTGCAAATTTAAATCACCAATATTTCTATAAGTTTACAGAATAAACGTTCAGAACAAGCTGCTATGTATAAATGTGATGCATACTAATAAATAGCAACTTCTTACGATTGTTTATCTTTGAAGGTCATGGACATATTTCAGTACTTGAGCTAGTCTAAGAACAGTTTAAAGAATGGTTGGTGAATTCCAGGCCTGGTAATGGTTCCAGCGACGATGAGCGCTCCACCTTTTATAACAGTACCGGAAATAAAAACTTAAGTCAATGCATAGGCTGGCATTCATTAGTGCAAGCCAAAAATAGATAGAATAAACATACAAATACAGAAGAAGCAGTATAATAACATGGGAGGTGTACATTACTTGTTAATCGACCGTCATTATTATATAACCTTACATGTATTGAAAATGTTGTAAAACACCATACAAAAAAAAAACGTTGTTACTTGTAAATATTCATCTTATAATTCGGGATAATTCAGCTTCGAAGATTTGAATCGGTCTTAGCATACGCTCGCCTTAACGTCAAAATTAATGAACTTTACACAACCAAGAAATTCACAGTACATAGTAAACAGTGTATTTTTTAATTCTTAAATTGTTAAAATCTGAGGAATGCACATAAAATAACGAAGACTGACCATAATAGTATGATTAAGGCACACACCTAGATAATTAATTCCGTAACATAAATAAAATGGAGCTTAAAGACAATAAAGTCATACATTTCCATCAGATATTCCCATTTTATTTGTAGGTTTGTGTGTTTGTATGGTGTTTTACGTCATTTTCAACACAGGTAAGATTGACGGTTGATTTTTTTTATTGGAGGTAGACCACCCACTTTTCCTGGGTAGAACCAGTACTGTACACCTCCCATAGCTCAGCTCCCAGTGCCGGGGATTCGAACACGCACCGGTGAGAGGCGAAGATTTACAACGCAACGTCCGTCGTTAAAGACACATATAGTCGTTGAAAAAGCATGGATAGCGTGCTTTTTAACTGCTTACTTCTCGCTGACTGATTACCACAGAGACATTATATTGAGGCCCCATCACAGTTTTTTTCTTTTCATTTACTATTACCTTACTTTTAGATATAAAATATATTGTAACTAAAAACACTAGATTGTTTATTATGGGGGAGCATATAGTCGCCGCTTTTTCCGTCCGTCCGTGTGTGCGTCCGTGCGTCACACTTTTTGTCAACATAACTCAAAAGTATGCTTGATTAAAGTTCGTATGAATGATAAGGACAATGAGACGGAGTGCAGTTCATAGGAACCATAACTCTAGCTTCACTACTTTTTCATAGAGCGTTATTATTCATGAATATAGAAATTCAGATAACTATTACTGTGTATGGAAACCATTAGAACGCTCTAATACTGTGATGGAGTTTGACCTAATTCGAGATTCTATATACTGCATATAGTGCACAGTGAAGCGTGAATTTGCTGTACCCCTCGTGTATGGAGATAGCAGGGAGTACGTCATAACGTACTCCCTGGAGATAGTTAATTGCGAATTCCATTTTCTGTATATGTTTTTGAATCGATGTGAAATACATTTTGTTCTAATAAAATTCCAAGGAAGATTTATATAGATGTATGTGTCTTTTATAGTGAGCAGAAAGTTGTTTTATACCTCACTGCCCAGATCGCCAATACTCGGGAGGCGTTTCATGAAAGTAATGTGTTACTGGAATAGCCTGACGTCATAGGATTCCATTTCCGTTTTGATGCGGCCATTCCTCCATTTTGTTTTCTTTTGTGCAGCGATAGTGCTCCAGTTAGGACGCAACAATTTATCGTAAGTAGAATATGTGCAAGTTTACACTCTCCACTGTCATACGTGTCTATAAAGTTAGCTCACATTTTCAGTTTATGAATGTTTTGTGTACGTGTATTGTTTGCGTTGACCTAAATGAAATTAGTCTTGATCATGTTCGACGCCTGATAATTTTGTAAACAAGCAAGCGTCGCAGATGATCTAGACTGCGTAAAATGATAACTTATTTGTTATTCATCTGCATGTTTAAATATTCGAGTGAACAATTGGAAGGTTGTGTGTGCATAAACATTCCCTGACGTTTCTAGTCGTCGTTTGCATATTTGGTAATCTGTAGTATCTAATCTAAAAGAAGAACAAAATACCTAGACGGAGATGTGAGTATCATGGCTGTTGTGGTAGTCAGGGTCATTCAGACCCTGTGACCCTGTGTATACCGAATTGTTCTAGGATACTTGTGTATGACTCCATGTTTCAGGAGACTTCCAGACCTATTTTTCTTGAATGTTTATCTTTCGAAACATCTTGTGCTCTTTTGTTTCCATATAATTTTGGAAACTTAACCCTGCGGTCGCCAAGTGTTAAGCATTCTTGACTCGAGTCCCAGAAATCACGTGTTTGATTTCCAGTGGGTTCACATCCCGGATTTTTCAAACAAACTCCCGCAGTATCTTACTTGGGCATGGTATTGTGAATATAGGTCATCCTTCGGAGGGATGTAAAATAGTCTGTCCAGTGTACAGGTAGAACTATACCAGTGCAATATCTCTCTGAACTTCTGTGTTAAGCAGTGATACAAAACCAGGGCCCTAAATGAATTATATAGAGATTATTTAACTGCTGGGATCGATTATAGGGAAATCCTTCACAAGAGGTAGGCGTGTGGTTCTTTTCACGAACGATCGCATGCGAGCGAGTGAAAAAACAAAGCACGTCTACCATCAAGTGAAGGATTACCCATAATCGATCGCAGCAGTTAAATAATCTATTTATTACATTTTAAATTACGTTTTTGCAAACAAATATTCGCTTTATTGAACGTTATCGGCAGATGACGTCGACGTCAGCAACACTTTATTGACGTCACGACTCAACGTCGCAATGTTAGTTATTAATGTGTTCTGAGTTAGTAACGTTAGTTATTATTGTGTTCTGAGTTAGTTATTAATATTTAGCGATAATGATTATTCTTCCACTGAGTTTAAACACCTGCGCCTCTTTTCGCCATGTTGAAGTCGTTTAGAGAAAGTGGAGTGCTTCGATGATGCCGAATAATTAAAAATAGACTGTATACAACATTTTTGTTCCTGAAGGATTTACTTTCGAGTGAAAAAAAATAAACTTAATAACCAGTCACATTTAGCCAATCTCAATGGCTCGCTTATTTGAGAATTGACTGGAAACGGCGATGCATGCCGTTTGATATTGGCCGTCTTCACGGTAATGGATATCATAAAATATGATACGCTGACAAAAACAGTTATTTTGCGTAATTAATTTGTTAAACGTAATTGGTACGCACCAATAAAGTAATTTAATTGTGTATTTAGGGAGTTTTAACTGGGAATTTACGCAAATACGTTGCTTATCTGTAGCTCTGTTAATCTGTGACGTTTTATGTCATAAAACTATACCAAGCCTAGCGGCACTGCTATTGTTGTGTACTGGTTAATGATATTGATTTCTTTAAAGTTTTAATACACAAACTTTGTCACAATTCTGTTCTCTTGATACAATGGCAGGGATGATTAGTGCCATGTGTAGTTGCGCATGTCATTGTTGTGTTCCAGTTGAATGACTTTCGGCGGTGTTATGCCCATTATAGGACATAATAGCATGGTTCCCATACCGGGAAATCGGGAAAAAGTCGGGAATTTGAAAACAGTAATTCCAGGCCATGAAAAACCCTCGAATTTTACCCAAATCAGTAAAAAAAAACGGGATTTATTCGGGGAAAAAATAGTGTTGTGTAGCCTCTCCAAGTGTGGAATCCCGGTGATTTATAAAAATAAAGGTTTACGTCAATTGATATTCCGTACTTTACGTAAGCATGGGGTTTAAAAAAAGCAATCTGCCTGCGGACGAGTAACATTTGGCGTCTGGTCATCCGACAGGGCGAGTGACTTTTTGCACTATAAAAATGAAGTTATCGTTCAAACACGATGTTGCAATATTTGCCAGATTTTAAATCTGGATCATTTCCAACGCGTAATTTTGTTCCGTATTAACAAGGTGTTTGTTTGTTACCAGGTAACTTACGCGTCATATAGACTGTGATTCAATTCACGCTAAAATCAATCATACACCAATATTTTGAGTAATCGCACCTTTTGTATTGTTTCATGTTGATTGAACAATCAACCATAAAATGAACCCAATTCAGAAACAGCCGATCAAGCATCGGTTCACACTTGCCATTGTTTCAGTTTACGCTACCGTGTGTACAACTAATTAGTAGGCACTTAAAGGGACACATGGCAATCTTGCAGTATTTGAATTTATATATCCAGTATCATTTTTACTTTTACCCTGGTTACATTTAAATAAATCAAATTTTAAGTATTCACTATTTCGTCTTATACTATAAGTTTTAATATATTTTTGGTGCAATAATATAAAAAAATAATAATATGCAAAAAAAAATGGCTTAATACAATTCTTATAATTAACATTAATGATTGAACAAATGCAATTTATGTAGAAAAACTAACGGGATGCCATGTTTTTAAAAAATCAAGATTGCCATGTGTCCCTTTAACACTTATCAGTGATCGTAAACACCGACGGGCTGAGTATCTCTGGCTAATTCGTATGCAAACATTTTCAAACTTTCTGTTTTGATCAGCCATTTTGGCCGCTAGAGGGCGCCACATTTGATGTTTTACCCGGCTCGATCTCACAGTTAAATCTGTAGATAATGTTGAGCACGGGGACACAAACCAGTTGATTGACAGCAAGAGGCGGAACAGTGGGCGGAGTCTTATCGCACCGACAATTTGACAGTGGCTCTCAATAAACGCTGCCATAATTAGTTTATCTATCTAAATGGATTGTCACTAATTAGCTAAAACACTCAGCGGGATAGTGGCTTATAAACAGTGAAAGACTTTGTGAATTAGAATTCGGGATTTTCCGAGATCTTTTAGACAAAATCGGTCACAAATTTGGATTCGTCAGACCGCCGATGTCTGGCAAATTTGGTGTGCATTTCTTACGGTTTTCATTCGCCAGTTCAGGTTACTTTTTGCCTATGGCGATTTGGCAAATGGTTAACGTGGGCCTAGTAAGCCAATACACATTAACCATTGATATTCGTGAACAATCGTAAAGATGTGTTAATGCTCTGATCAATGAAATGTGAAGCCCAAATTGTACTTTTGTTTTCGATCGCTGTCGTACAAATTCGATATCTCACCGGATGACTCATAAAATATGTTGACGATTTTAGCTGAGTATTTACGAATAAAACTCGCAATGTTCCGTCGTATGTGCAAGCGTCTAATTATTTAAATCGATAAAGCATGTCGTCTGAGAACAAGTTAAATGTCAACACTAAATTTCCTTCATAGGAGGGAGAACGGCCTGAAAAACAGCGGGTTAAAGTCAATACTTGTCAAAAACAATAAACTAACATCTTGAGTGATGTCACATATTAGTAATGCGAACAATTTAACGTTTTTGCAACAACGGTGTCGGACAAACACTGGTATAAATTGTCCTTGAAAACTGTGGGGAAACCTGGAAAAGACCTTGAGTTTTGTTCTCAAAAAACTGTGGGAACCCTGTAATACACTCACTTTGTACAGACTAGTTCTCCTGCTACCCTGGCTGGCATTCAACAACTAGTGGCCTATAGCATTGCCATGTGCCGGTTGAATGAATGTTGAAAATGTGTTACGGTCTCCTGCACATTTAGCCAGTAGAGCATCCACAGACTCTTTCACCTCTTGTCTGCACCGTATTTTCAATACTATAACACTTAGAGATACCAAACTTGGTATGTGGATACATCTTGGGATAGCTGTGTGTCGCATACCAAAATAAGGCCACTATGACTTTGACCTTGACCTGAGACCTCTGTCATAGAAAATGCTTGTCCGCACCGTATTTTCAATACTATAACACTATGTCTTACCAAACTTGGTATGTGGATACATCTTGGGATAGCGGTGTGTCACATACCAAAATAAGGTCACTGTGACCTCTATCATACCCCAAACATTGTGAGAAGCATCAGTATGAAGTGGAACTGCGCATATACATGAAGTCATTGGGTATGCGTTTGCAAGGGTATTAATAACCTTCAGTGATAGTTTTAGTTTGAAATTCTTTTGATCTACATCTTTATTAATTTCGCTTAGTTTTGTACACTCTTTTTGTGATGTCTGGGCGATCTCTGTAGTGTAAGGAAACACACTTTTCTTTCGAGAAAAGAGATTCAAGTTCAAGTCTTGGCAGGGACCTGACACACTGAGTTGTACATACAATTATTTTTTTCCACATCAGTAATGTTGTTTTTGTACAGCATGAACTTAAAAATATGTACATTTGATAGTCATTCATCCTATTATTACCAGAGTGTG